>CM021101.1:235949062-235966527 GCA_007115665.2 Sequoiadendron giganteum
AGGAAGACAAGACCCCTGAACCTGACCCTGTTTTGAAGGAGGAGCCTTTCTTGAAGGCATACCACTATTTAGTGGAAAGATGGAACCAGACTTAGTCATGGATTGGATAGAAGGCATGGAGAATCACTTTGAGTGTGATGGAGTGACTAAAGCTCAGAAGGTGAAGGTTGCTAAGTCAAGATTGAGAGGATCAGCCTTGACATGGTGGAAGTTTGTTTAGACAAAGAGGGAGAAAGAAGGCAAACAACTCATATCAACTTGGAAAGGTATGGTTGCTAAGGTAAAAGAACCCTACATGCCCGATGATTATGAAATTCAACTACACAAGAAGAGACAAAGCCTAAGGCAGAAAGAACTAGATGTGAATACCTGTACTAAAGAGTTCCAAAAGCTTTGCATGAGGTCTAATGTGATAGAAGATGAAAGCCTCAAAGTGGCTAGGTACCTTAATGGTTTGAAGTGGAATATCCAAGAGGAGATGGCTCTTTTGAGTCCTAAAATAGTTCATCAATGTTGTCAGTTGGCTATCAATATTGAGGAAAGGAACAAAAGGAAGCAAGATCAGGCTTCTAAAGGCAGAGGTAAAGGTAGAGATCATAGAGATCAAAGAGGATAGCATGGAGGTTACCAAGGTAGAGGTAATGATCCAAAGAACCAAGGAGAATCCAAGCTCACCGAACATGGAGGTGAAACATCTTCAAGAGGAGGATTTAACAGAGGAAGAGGACCTCAAGGAGGTTCAAACAGAGGAAGAGAAGGCAGGAGTAATTACTATTTTACAACCATGAAATGTTATCATTGTGGTCAATTTGGACACCCAACTTATAGATGCCCGGAGAAAGTTTCTTCTTCAAGCAATGAAAAGAGAGTGGCCTATTCACAAGAGGACACCATGAGTCCTAAGACAACTGAGATCAGTCATATAGAGTCTAAAAATGGAGAGAGTTTGATGTTTAAAAGAGTGCTGATAAGGCAACCGGTCAAGGAAGAACCTAAGCAAAGAAGAGCTCTTTTTAGAGTAAGGTGCAAAATTCTTGGTAAAGTATGCAAGGTCATTGTAGATTATGGTCCTATAGATAATATAATCTCAGAGGAGGCAATAACTAAACTGAAATTGTAGAAGGTACCTCATACTAACCCCTACAAGGTCACTTGGCTAAACAAAGGGCGGAGTGTTTTGGTTAATGAGCAAGTAACAGTGGAATTTTCAATTGGAGGTTATAAAGACAAGTTAGTTTGTGATGTTTTACCCATGGATGCATGCCATTTGCTATTGGGCAGACTATGGAAATATGATAGGAGTGTTGTGTATGATGGTAAAGAGAATACAATTTCATTTAAGAAGGATGGAAGAACTTTTAAATTGCAGTCACTGTCAGAAGAAGATGAAGGATAGTCCAAGACACCAAGTGTGCTTCTTAGTAGTGGAAAGGAATTCCTCAACACTCTACATGAAGGTGGAGAAGGATATGTTGTGTTATTACAGTCCAAAGAGGAAGAGAAGTTGGAAAAACCAGTCATACCAAGTGCAATCCAAAATTTGCTTGACAAGTACAAGGATATTGTAAGTGATGGTACACCTGCAACCTTACCTCCAAAGAGAGCTATTAGCCATCGAATAGACTTCATACCTGGAGCATCATTACCTAACAAAGCAGCATATAAGTTGACACTGGATCAGAACTTGGAAGTAGCTAGGCAAGTGCAAGAATTGTTGGATCAGAATTTGATACAAAAGAGCATCAGCCCATGTGCAGTACCAGTAGTCTTGGAAACTAAGAAGGGAGGAAAATGGAGGTTGTGTACTAACTCTAGAGCAATCAACAGGATCACAATTAGGTACAGGTTTCCAATTCCTAGAATTGAGGACTTAATGGATTGTCTTGGAGGGGCTCAATACTACACAAAGTTGGATCTAAAAAGTGGATACCATCAGATCAGAATTAAGGATGGTGATGAATGGAAGACATCATTCAAGACAAAATATGGTTTATATGAATGGAGAGTGATGCCATTTGGCCTTTCCAATGCACCTAGCACATTCATGAACTCATGAATGAAGTACTCAAGGATTTCATAGGAGTGTTTGTGGTTGTATACCTAGATGACATCCTAATCTTTAGCAAGACAACAGAGGAGCATCTCAAACATGTGGACTTGGTACTTAGAAGATTGCAAGAGGAGAAGTTGGCTATCAACTTGGAAAAATGTGAGTTTTTCAAACAAGAACTTGTATATTTGGGTTTTGTAGTGTCTAAGGGAACATTGAAGATGGATCCAAGTTATGTGGAGGCAATCATAAACTGGCCTACACCAAACACAGCAACAGAGGTAAGGAGTTTCCATGGATTGGCCCAATTCTATAGGAAATTCATAAGAAATTTTAGTGGTATTTGTGCACCAGTTTTAGAGACAATAAAAGGTGGTGTGAAAACCAAGTTTGTGTGGACTCAAGCAACTGAGAGAGGGTTTGAGAAACTGAAACAAGAAGTAGCAACTCAACCCATACTTTTACTACCTAGTTTTGACAAATTGTTCACTGTTGAGTGTGATGCAAGTGGAGTGGCAATTGGAGTGCTAAGTCAAGAGGGTAGACCTATAGCCTTCTTTAGTGAGAAGCTTAATGAAGCAAAGAAGAAATACTCAACCTATGACTTGGAACTTTATGCTTTGGTTCAGTCACTTAGGAAATGGAGGCATTATCTTCTACCCAAGAAGTTTGTAGTCTTTACAGACAACCAAGCACTTAGCTATATGAATACCCAAGAGAAATTGAGCAATAGGAACTTGAAGTGGATGGAATACATCCAAGCTTTTACCTTCACCATCAAGCATAAGAAGGGGCAGATGAATAAGGTAGCAGATGCATTGAGCAGGAGGTTATTGATAGTTCAAGAGATACAAGTGAAAAGCATCGGCATTGAAAGCTTTAAAGAACTCTATGGAGAGGATGAAGATTTCTCAGAGGTCTATAAGGTATGTTTAAACTTTGAGAATCATTTTCATAGTCAGTATGTTGAATATACTTTGCAAAGTGGATTGTTGTTTAAAGGAAACCAGTTATGTGTTCCTAAAGGGTCAATGAGAGAAAATCTGATCCAAGAAAAGCACAATGGCAGTCTTAGTGGGCATTTTGGCATCAATAAGACATTAGAGTTAGTTCAAAGATTTTACTATTGGCCTAAGTTGGCAAGAGATGTTAGGAAATATGTGGAACAGTGTGTTGTATGCATGAGAGCTAAGGGAGGAGCTAGTAATGCTGGTCTTTATCAACCCCTACCAATTCCAAATAGACCTTGGGAGTGTGTGAGCATGGATTTTGTGGTAGGCCTTCCTAAGACCAAATCTGGTTTTGACAGTGTGTATGTAGTGGTGGACAGATTTAGTAAGATGAGTCATTTTATACCTTGTAAAACTACTCATGATGCTAGTTACATAGCTCATCAATTTTTCAAGGAGTTTGTAAGGATTCATGGCTTACCTTTAAGCATAGTTTTAGACAGGGATGTTAAATTTATGAGTCATTTTTGGAAGACTTTGTGGAATAGGTTGGGAACCAATCTATCTTTTGGATCTGCCTATCATCCTCAGACCGATGGCCAAACAAAGGTGGTTAACAGGGTGCTAGGTAACCTACTAAGGTGTCTAACAAAGGAGTATGGACAGACTTGGGATATGGTCATCTCACAAGCTGAGTTTGCCTATAATGACAGTGTCAATAGAACTACAGGGAAAAGTCCTTTTGAGGTTGTGTATGGGATGCACCCAAGAGGCATTTGTGAACTTAGAGACCTTAGAGCTATGGAGAATAGGAGTGGACATGTAGAGGACTTCACTCAGACCATGAAGGAGATCCATGAGTAGGTCAAGAACACAGTTACAACAACAACCCACAAGTTGAAGGAAAAAGTTGATTTGTCAAAGAGAGATGTGCAATTTGTAGTTGGGGACTATGTTATGGTCCACCTCAACAAATCAAGATTGCAAAAGGGCATGGAAACCAAGTTACAAATGAAAAGAGTGGGTTCATGCAAGGTATTGGCCAAATATGGCAAGAATGCATATAAGGTGGAATTACCATCAGATTTGGGCATCTCTCTAGTTTTCAATGTTGCTGATTTGATCAAGTACGAGGGCTCAGTCCATGACGAGTAGAAAAATAGAAAGGAAGTGTTCAAGGACATCATTAATGTGAACTTTCCTCAACAAGCCAAGTTTCAGACAGAGAAGATCTTACAGTCAAGAGTGAAAAAGTCTAAGAGGAACAAAGTATATATAGAACACCTTATCCAGTGGAAGAATAAACCAGACTCAAAGGCCACTTGGATACAAGAAGATCAATTTAACAAGCTTGGCCTTGACTTATCATTACTCTCTCCTTCCATTCCCTAGTGTTTTTGCTGCGAGGGGGAGAATGGTGCAGGAGCACCTCTAGGAAGCACCTAGGAAAATCTCTTTGAAATATCCAAATTTTGGAGTTTTTGGATTTTCTCATATTAAGGTCATGTGGACCATTTCTCTAGGAGTTAGATGTGGAATAAGGCTAGTCATTAGCTTTTAGTAGAAGTTGTGAGTTTTTGTAATGCTTAAGTTTTTAGGTTTAACACCAATGTTAGTGGTGAGGTTGTTTAGTGACTTTTACCAAAATATGCATTTGTAATGCCTAACCGGCTTGGGAGAGAAAAGCCTTGAGCATACCTATTTTTGTTGATGTATTTAGGGATGGCCTCGACCATTGTACAAGGTTAGAAGGCTTGAGAATGTTTTTTGTTTGAAAATTTGAAAAAGAAGCTAATGGAGGACAGTTTGAACAGTTAGTTAAAAATTATGGGTTCTCTTAAATATTTGGTTGATCAAGAACGACCAAACCAGTGTCATGTTCTAATTTTACATTAGTTTTATTTGTTTTATGGTGTGGTGAGGTAACTTATAGAGTGTGAGTTCATTTATAGGTGTTTAGATTACAATTTGTTTTGGTTTCCTTGTTAATTCTGTGTTGACTGGTAAAGTTAGCCAGTATGGAGTTCTAGACTCTTTTCCCACTGTACCCAGTGTATGGTTGCTTGGTAAATGGAGCTAGACTCCCTATACATAGCTAGGATAGGTGTAGGAGTGTGTAGGAGTGTAGGAAAGATGGAAAAGAACTGCTCCTAGGCGGGCTTGACAGTGCCCGGCTAGGAGAATCTAAAACTAGTGCTAAAAAGCACATAGAATGTAGGGTTGGATTCTCCAAGGTAAACCCCATGGTAGAAGGGTGGAGGAAGGTCCCACAATGGCTAGGACCAAAGGAGGAGTCTTCAACATTCAAGAAACCAAGGAAAAGCTCTGACAGACCTACCGGGTGGCCAGAAAGTTGTTAAAAACCCTAAAGAATGCAAAAAGAGAAGAATAGTCCTATGTACAGACAGTGAAGAAGAAAAGGATTTGAAATCTTGTGAAGGATGGCATAAGGACTAAGAATCCAAGAAAAATATTGAAGGTTCTTTGGGGAAGTTGTGTGCAACAGTTAGATTTACCCGAGCTTGGAGGCCTAAAAGGGCTCAAGGCTAGTAACCTTTTCCAAACCCTAACCAAGGGTTTCTTGGAAGTGATGGAGGAATGAAGATGAAAGGAGATCTAAGAGGCATGATAGGATGCCAAAAATAATGATAACATGAATTAATAACCCTGCAAAGACTTAGAGAAGTATGGTGTGAAATTGGCCTTTAGGAAGGATTAAGGGTCAATGAGGACAACAGTCAAGTAGCAAGAATTGAGTGGTTTAGTTTGAAAAAGGTTGGAAGAGGGGATGGAATATAACCAAGGGTTTCTACAGTTGTGTTAGAGCCTAGAGGTTGGGCGGAGAAAGAAGCCACAACAGAGATTTGCTGAGGTGAGACCCGAGGCATAGAAGTGTGAAGCTTCCATCCAAACCCTCTTTACACCACTATCCTTCACACTTGCATCGTGACACATCAAATGCATGCAACACAATATTGTTTACATCATTCATGTATGTAGATGCATCATAACACATCTGCTACCCTAACTTTGATGGCCTAAAAAACATGCAAAATGAGAAGATCACAAAGTAGGTATAGGGTACATATTGGGGGGTCCACACCCTCTGACCATTAGTAGGTCCGTACTCAGTATCCGCGATGATCTACCTCCTAGATCACCATCTTTGTGCAAGGTCCTCTATCTCTAAGCTCTGAATCTCTAAAAGGAAAAAGTGAAAATGAGTTACCTTTTTACTCGATCAAACCTATTTATAGGGTGAAAATTAGGGTTTTCTTCAAGGGTTTATTACTAGATGCACTATTTTACCTATTTGACTACCTTGTTGACTGCTTTAACCTCATTAGAATTCAAAACCAATCACACAATTGCTTTTATGGTTATGAAATTGACTTATCGGGACACTTTCCAAATTTTCCCAGAACCAGGCCCAAATTTGCAAATTTTCTCCAGGGGGCATAAACACTATGTACCTTTGCTAGGGCATATTCTGAACTGAATTTTTTGTCACAATGCAATAAAATACATTATGACAAAGAGGGGAAAAATGTATACACATAAAATTGACCTAGACCTACAAACTTTATTTTCTCCATATTTCTTCTCAAAATAATTAAAGATCTAGCCGCAAGTGTTTGAAGATCCTCATTAATGAGTCTGCCAAGATTGCTTTTAGAGATTTACCTCCTCAAACATGTGTCATGTACATTTCTTTGATTACCCAAGGCTTCTCTATTTGGCTTAAAATCATAAGTGTGTGGGTGACCTTTCACTTAACCATTTTCTCTAACCTTTTACTCTCACAAGTTTTCTAGTTATTCCTTGTGCAGAGAGGCATTATGGGTGACAACAGAGTGCGAATGGAGCCTGCCAACTATGGTGAATTTTGCAAATATTCACTGGTGTGGCATATATGTGTTGAAGGCGGTTTGGATCCCCTGATGGAGAGTCTGGTGGGTCACAAAGCTAATTTATCCATGCAATTTGCTAGCTCTTGGAAAGATCGAAGAGTGACTCTGGGCGAAATTTCCTTTGAAGTGAATGAGGATGTGATAGCGTAGGAAACGAGGTTGCTAGGTACTGGTAAGAAGTACCCGAAGCATACAAAGACCCAAGATAATGAAAGTCTGAATGATTTCTTTGTGGGGAACGAGAAGTCGGTTTGTAACCAGTTGGGGTTTGAGAGAGAGGCTCTTCCACATCTGTGGGACTAAGTTTGCCTTGCCCTAATAAAGTACATGATGCTTGAAGGTAGATACAAAACTCACTAATTCTACCATTTCCCTCTTTTAAATTGTATACACCTAAAAATGGTCACATTATAATAAGTCTGGTAATTAATTAAATACAAGTTATTTATTTAATCTTCTAAATTCAATCTACATATAAATAAATTTAAATAATTTATTTATATTGTTCATTTTCTACATTCCTTTATCTTAATTAAATAAGTTTAGTTACTTATTTAATTTAATCATCTTTTCCATTTCTTCTTAATTAATTAAATGAATTTTATAATTTATTTAATTTAATTATCACATTTCTTTATTTCAAATAAAGTAAATATTCTTCTTTTTCCAAAATGATTTTTTCCATTTCTTCTTAATTAATTAAATGGATTTTACAATTTATTTAATTTAATTATCACATTGCTTTATTTCAAATAAAGTAAATATTCTTCTTTTTTCAAAATCATTTTTTCCATTTCTTCTTAATTAATTAAATAAATTTTACAATTTATTCAATTTAATTATCACATTGCTTTATTTCAAATAAAGTAAATATTCTTCTTTCCAAAATCATAATAATCTTCTAAAAATTCATCCCACATATAATTAAATATTTTTAAATATTTAATTAGAAACTTCTTATCCACATCCCACTTATAATTAAATATTTTTAATATTTAATTAGAAGCTTCCAAATCCACATGTCACATGAAATTAAATAATTTTATTATTTAATTATCTTCAACCAAATAACTAAACTTGATAAATGGAAAGTTTCCTCCATTTTTGAGTGAAAGGTTTTATGGGAAGGAAACATCTTCCTGCTTTCTTTCTATCTTCCATCTTTTTTTCCAACTTCTCCATCTTTCACTATTCATCTTAACATGCTTGTTTTCAACCGTCGATCTTTGCCAACTAGGTTTTTGCCTCCAAAAATCTATAAATACAACCTCTTTGTGCTCTGAAAAGGATCTGAGATCTAGCGAACATAGCGTGAGCATTATAGTTGTATTTTATCCAGTATTTAGCAATCTTATTTTCTTAAGCATAGCATCTTACTTTCATATCTTAGCTTATTTATATCATATCATTTAGCAATAGAAATGCATGTTCCATAATCTCATTCTCCAAGTTGTTTCTTACACCAATTGAGAGCCAGCATCTTATATTGAATCCTTCGAGATAGAGGACAATGGGACGTCATTGAAGAAAATTGTTGTGTTGAGAGTTTGTTTATCTTTTAACTTTAATTTCTTCAATATAATGTCACATTGGTGTGTTTTTTTATCCTTTTAATTAGTACACATATTCACACACACATTTTATTGCAGGTTTTCTGGCAGATTACAGATTTGACTTGCAGTTTAGAGCATACGAGGCTCATTTTAGTGCATCCATTGAATAGTTTAGCACATCCATGCTCTATTTCAGTGCATTTCTACTATGTTTTAGCACATATCTATGTTCTTTTAGTGCATTGCCTCCTTTTTAGCACATCTTTGTATTTATTTTAGCACATTTTATGCTCTGTTTTAGCACATTTATGTGTTCTTTTAGCAGATCCATGGGACTATAAAATTTTAATCCTGACTCCAACGCGTCCGTGGACAGAGATTTTAACTTTCTGCATAAAGTTAAAATGAAGCAATCCTAGGGTAGACATTTAAATCTGGAATAAACCAATCTTAGGGTAGTCACCAAACAATTGATTTATCTTGGTTAAAATGAATCCCATGTCTATTGTGAAGCAACATCTTCACTTATTTTAGAAAATTGTCATTTGGGATTAAAATTGAACAAAATTGTTTGATGTGATTGTCAGGTGATAGGCCTATGCTCTCCCCTTAACTGGGTGATCAAAACGCCAGACTCATCTTTTTATTTTATGTATTTCATGCTTTATTTCATCCTTTAGAAGACCTTCTCTTGTGGGAAAAAAGTACTCACCCAAGAGGAACGACCTAAGTGGGAACACCTAAAGCCAAGGATTCCAACCCACTCTAAACAAATGTGATTTGTTGATGAAAATCCAACTCGATAGTAGTGTGCAAGATAACCATCCCCAAAGCCTTTGTTCTAAAGGCTAGGAGGTCTCTTGAGGGAGTATATCATTTTCCACATTGAATGAAAACTCTTACTATGAACCTTAGTGTAGAAGCCAACCATGTCAGTAACCAAACATCATAATACTCATAGTGCAAGGGGAGGGAAGAATCTGCCCCCAAGACACTCACCATATAATTGCCAAGGACCGTTTGCTCAAGGGATTGAGAAATCTAACTTTGAGTACGCGCTTGGAAAAGACAAAAACACAGGTGCCCTCTAGGGGTGACACGGTTGTGTGAGTCAACACAATTCTAAGATGTGGGTTGTGATTATTATGATGACCTTTTTGACAGTTAAGAGTGATTATGTCAGAAGTGTTTGTTTTGTTCAATACTTGTGGAAATCTCGAAGAACATACACTCATTGTTAGATTTTAGGACTTTAAAAACAACTATTTTCTACTGCATGTCATTTTTTTTTCAAACATTAAATCAGATAAAGATCATCCAATCCAGAAAATTGTCAAAACATGTATGTCTCAATGCATTGACTAGATATTTTAGTGTATCTCTACTATGTTCTAGTGCATCCCTGCCCTGCTTTAGCGCATCTTTACTCTATTTCAGCACATTTATGCTTTTTTTTAGCGCATCTATGATCTGTTATAGTGCATCTATGTTCTATTTTAATGCATCCATACAACAATCTAGTGCATTGATCTGATATTTTAGCGCATTCATAAAAAAAATTAGCACATCCATTTAACAGAGTAGCACAACTATTTTTTGTGTCAAAAGAGTTTTTGATGCAATTTTCCATCAAGTCTAGTCTTTTTCTATGCTTAGTGTCTTGAAATATACAACCTTTGTTAAGAAATTCTTTGATAAAAAGATCAAGAAGCCAAAAAGGTCCCTTAGTTACAAGAAGTTGTTAAAAAGGAGATGATTTTTATACCCAAGTCAAAAAAATTTGCTTGAGCATCGGACTTTCATTCATCGATATCATGACTTTGCTAGGGGTTTTACTAATGATTTTTCTTTAGATTCATTATATTCATGAGATATCTTTCAACGAAGAGCTCTTTCGCAGAGGCACAATCATAGTCAGCCTATTCACCACTCTTTCATTTGGCAACCTGCAATTCAGTATTCCAATCATCTCGATCAAGTATTGCAATAGAGAACTTGGAAGCATTAAGATTTTTCAAATTCCTTATTTTTTCTCAAACTAAGATCAAAAAATCACAAAGTGCATCATCACATCCATTTTCAATTTCTATTTAAATTCCCATAACAGGATCATCATCCTTCCAACTAGGGAATCACAAACTAAAAATTATAAATTTCTCTACTCATATCAATAGAATCCTTATTCTATTTTGACTAAGATATTCAACAAATTGCACTCTCTCATTTGTGACCAAAGTTAGTAAAAATTGGTATAAGCTTATGCATGTTGTCACAAGATATCGAAAGCACATAGAAGAAGATGAAAGGGAAAATCCACTTTGCAACATGGGTGATAGGGAAGAAAATCCTTTTCACAAGATTCGCATTAAGAATAATTCAAATAATGATGAAGTAATGGAGGAAATGCTTCAAGAAGCAGAATAGGATCCACAATTTCATACTCTCTTGGACAATATTATAGAGAGGAATAAAGAAAGATACTTTCTTTTGCTAGCAAACCAAGGAGCTAAACTACCCTCTGATTTTGATATTGAGAAAATTATAGAAGATCTTGAAACCCCTTTAAATGATTTTAGTGCTCTTACTCAGCAAATAAGAGAACAATAAGGACAAATTAAAGAGATACAAGGGGGAATAACCAAGAAATATGTTTTGGAAGATATCTTCACATATCCCTTCAATAGGAATCTCAACATGATTCCTTTTCCAAAGCAATGTGAGATCACAAAATTTGACAAAGACAATGGAAAAATGGATCCCATTGATCATGTGAGAGACTTTTGAAATATGAGCCTAGAGTTTTCTCACGAAGATACATACCTGATGTGATTGTTTCCATGAAGTCTAGGTGGACAATCCATGGAGTGGCTTTCCAAAATCGCTCCTCCCATCAAAATGTTTGAGGAGTTCATAAATTCATATCTCAATACTCCTACAATATACAACACCAAATAACCATGCTTGATTTGTGCAAAGTGAAGAAAAAGACTAGGGAACCCTTCATCATGTTCCTGCAAAGATGGAGAAGGTTATTTGCAAGATATTCTCATCCTGTTTCTGAAAAGGAAAAGATGGAAATCTTTATCGACAGTCTAAATCAAGAGATGAGTTATAGGAACAATCTTCATTGTCCTCAATCATTTGAGAAACTAATTGAAAATGCTATAACCATCGAAGGAGCCTTGGTCAAGAGAGGAGTCTTAAAGCTTGAAAAAGATGTTCCAAATTCATATAACAACAACAATGACAACGATAAATCATGATTCTGGACCAGAAATAAGAATGTTGTAAATGATGGGGTGGTAGATGCCAACAATGTGAAGGAAAAGCCATCCATTCTCAATGTATCAGGTATTCAACGCAACAACAACAATCCTAGAAATTCCAATAACCAAGGAAATAACAATTCTAATCAGGGAAACAATGCCAACCAAGGAAATATGGCCAATAATGATGGTAATAATCTTGACAACAATCAAAATTCAAATCCACCCAGATCATAGTTTTTCTTAAATTGATGGAGTTTTACTCCCTTGGGCCAATCTCTTGAATCAATTCTCAAAGATATTTTGAATCAAAATTCCATCACATTTCCATTGCAGAGAGATTATGAGCCGCGATTTAAATCACCATCATGGAATGACTCATATTTTTGTAATTACCATAGATGTAAAGGTCATAGAGCAAATAATTGCCAAGGTTTGAAAATTTTGTTTCAAGATTTGATCAAAAATCGCACCATAACTATCAAGGGACATAATGCAAATGAAGCTCATCAGGCATTCAAGGACCCTCTTAACAATTATCAAAAAGGGGAATCTTCAGATGACAAAGGAAAAAATGTAAATTATGTCTATGACACCACAATCAATCATATCTATATGGATGATCGACAAGTCAATGTCATCAAGGTCAAATTAAAGTAGGAGTATCAGTAAGTTAATGCGACAATGAGGGGCCAAGCTAAAGTAGTTATAAAAGGAATTTCATCCAAATCAACTGTCCCCCCTCCAAAGTAGTACAATTTAGTCGATCAATTACATAAAACATCGGATCAAATTTATATTTTGGAGCTTCTTAAGATATCTCTAGCGCATAAGAACATTTTGGAGAAAGCTCTCGATGACACAACCATATCTCTTGATTTGGATATTGAAAAATTTCAAGCCATGATGGGACACTTGTCCTCACCCACATGCCTATCCTTTTCTAAGAAAGATGATGCCTCCATGACTCATCCCCATAACTCATCATTTTATCTTGAATTCATGGTTCATAACACCCGAATCGGGTGTGTCCTAATAGATGGAGGAGTTGGTTTAAATATCTGCACACTAAAGCTTGTTACTACATTGGGATATTCAGAAGATGTAATAGATTCCAATCAAAATATCATCATGAAGGCATATGATACATAAGAATGTTCATCAAAAGGATCATTTATGCTACCAATCAAAGTTGGCTCTATGGTGAAGGATGTGGTTTTCCAAGTCCTTGATCTCCCCTTGACTTATAATATCCTCCTTGGAAGACCTTGGATACACAAAATACAAGCAATATCCTCTACATACCATCAATGCTTAAAATTCCCTCACAATGGAGTTGAAATCAGCATACAAGGAGATCCTAATCCTTTCATGCATGGACATAATCCGAGCCCTAAAGCTGAGATCCCCATTCCTAGAAATTGTGAAACACCACTTTCTCAACCATGTGTTGATCATGAATCCCTAAAAGCATCCACTTCAGTCATGGTACTATCAAACCCCAAGGTCCAAATCCATGATCTGGGATGTGGAGAATACCGTTTGGATAAGTTGCTAATAAAAGACACCACTACAGTCATCAAGAAAGGGTAGACTTCCAATAATGACATCAAGATAGCTATAGAAGGGATGCAAAACGATGACCATGCCTGGGTTGAAAAATCTTGTGACTCGGATAATACACCTACTTCTTCCACTCAAAATTTTCATATCACTGATAATCCCCTTTTTGACCAAGATATCTATGATAATCCACTATTTGATCAAGACCCTATGGAAGATATCCTAGGGTATGAATCTCCTATTGTTCCCTCTATTAAGCCATCTTTCCAAGTCATTAAGGATGTGCAAGCCTCCTTTGATGTTAACAATACTGAAAAGGATAGTCAGAGAGATTCCATTGACGACATCACTACTCCCCCCTCATCCATCTCACCCTCATCCATCCACCTTGTAGACATGGATCAACAAGTATTTCTCAAAGAGAATGTAAAGGAAGTAACTCAAGAATCAAAGGTAAAAATGCCTTTTCCCAATGGAGATCCAGAGTCAAAAGAAAGCTTGCAAATAAAGAAAGATTAAGAAAATTCCCTTAGCCAACATAAAAATCTATTGGACAAATCACAAATGAATGAAGATCAAGAAGAGTCCCCTAGCCAAAATAAAAAGTTATCAAACAAATCAAAAATAAAAGTAAGCAAAAGTTGATCTCCAAATATGTTTCTCCCGTAAAAATCACTAGGGGCATCTATCAAAGAAGAAAAATAAAGAAAGAACTTGTTGATCTACGGTCTTCATCCATGTCACCTATACCATTACATACATCCATTTTCACTTACTCATCATATCTTTACATAGCCATTGGTGATGTTTTTCAAGGTATCTTTGACAGCTTCATGTACTTTGACCCATGGGTTGCCCAAGATCCTTTTCAGCTGAAGCCTGATGGCCCATGTATTGTGCACATTAGGGATCCTATCATAGCCTCTTTCATCTATCACATATATTGTCTTACCACTCGTACTTCTGATTCTGATTGGGTCTTTTCATCCAGCATGGTTATTCACATAAGAATGAGGCATCGTCAAGGTAGCTTATGGATCTAGCATTTATCAATTCTACATCTGGCTTCAGAGAGCACAGCATAAAAAGTCTTGAAGAAATCTAAAACCAACATAAAAGTCCTATGAAAATCCAAAAATAGCAGAAAAAAGCATCATCAATGTGAAAACTTGGCAAATATGCATCCTTTTGATATACAAAAAAATTTAAAAGATTAAAAATACAAAAAAAAAATCAAAAAAATCGTTGCCTTGATGAAAACCTGGAAAACATGCATCTTGGTAACAACAAAAAAATCATAAAATCTAAAAAAGTACAATAAAAAAAAAGGTGAAAACCTAGCAACAGGCGCTATTTGTGATAATTCGGCTTCTCCATCTATTTGAATGTGTGTTGACCGTTCACTTCCAACTATCATTGTGCATTCACGCCTATCTTACAATGAGCTTCATATCCATATCCAGTTGTTGTGGTCGTGTCCCACTTTGGCTTGGTTATCATTGTACATATCCATAATAAATTTGGTTTTTTCTAACTCGGAGCAAAATACAGACTCAATGAGGGCAACTTACTTTTGAGCGATCACAATGGAAAAATAATAGTACAACAAACACGTCAAACAAAAACCAAACATAATGAAAAGACAACACTTGGCAATCAACACTCATCAAAAAGCATAACTTTAGGTTTTCAAATAAAAATGGATGATCTGATCTGAATAATGATTGAAATACTTGAAGCAAAGGTTGAATTATTATTTTATGTATTTTTTTTATCATACCTCTGGAGCAACTCGATGATTTCATAAACTAGAGAAGCAAGGAAGGAGTGTGATTTTTCTTTGTCTTTTGTCTATGAGTTGATCATTATTACTGTACAATTTTTTCATGGGACATGCTTGTTATGCCTTGCATAACCAGCCCATCTTTTGCCTTGGTCAAAATGGGTCCCCCTTTATGTTTTTATCCTTGGTTGATTTTCAAACAAAGTTTGGAGTCTTTCTTTTCCAACACTTTGTTTTTGTCTGGTTTATTCTGTCGAAACTGGAACTAGAACTGAAACGGGTTTTGATACTTCTTTCAAAACTCATTTTGATCCCCATCCTAATAGTCTTTCTTTTGAACTTTTGTTTTTTCTTTTTCGGAGCCGGAGCCGGAGTGGAAGTTAAGTCGGTGTTTATTCAAAATTCCAAAATCAAATCTTGTTCCACCTCTGCCTCTGCTTTTGGTCTTTCATTTTAGACTAGGTTTTGCATGTTGGGTTTTCTTATTTTGGTCTTTTGTTTTATTTTATTCTTTGTTGGCGAAATCGGACCCAGAATGGGAACCAAGTCGGAAAGTTAAACAAAGTTTCCGAAATAGTTTTCATTTTGATTTTGCTCCCACTGTTTCTTTGTCGTTGACTTTACTAAAGTCACATAATAGTAATGGGCCAGTTCTTCTACAGTTCCGACTCCACTCTGCTGTATTTATTGCATTAATGACAGGTGCTAGGCATGCGTGAAACTCTGAGTTTTGCCTTAACTAAGGGTTAATGCGTAGTTATTACCATTACTATTAAGAGATTTGAAGAGTGAACCACAGTCGCACTGAAGCTTTTGGGTGAGTGAATTGATTGATAGAGAGATAGTTGTGCATGGATTGCTCCAGGAGGTTAGCCTATTTATTTGTGTTCAAGGTAGGGTTTTCTATTCTCATTCTTCTTTTTACTTTCATGTTTTCCATTTCTGTTTGTGTTGGATTGTTTTTCTTTGGGCAAGTTCGTGATTCTCAATAAGTTTGCATGTTTTGGTTTGTTTCTCTTTTGTTTAAGTTTTCTTGTTTGCTTGTTGCCTTTCTAGTTTTTTTTTTCTGTTTGTTTGTTTTTAGCAAGGTTGTTTTCACATTTTAGTCGTGATTGAATCGTGCTAGTGTTTAAATACATAGGTTAAATTAGGGTTCCATAGTGAGTAGGACTTTGTAAATGGTTGTTTTATTTTTCTTAGGAATCTTGTTTTGCATTTAGTCTAGTTAAATAAATAGGGTTAAATCTGTGCCCTAGTTTTTATTTGGGGGTTTTTTACGCTTTCTGTGTTCATGTTTTAATTTAAATATGATGCCCTAGAAATTACAGTCACCTCTCGATCATATGGGGATGGTATTATTAGGTTACATTTAAGCCCCTTTTTTGTTTTGATATGACCCAACCTTTAAAATCATGAAGTCATTTACCAAACTATTGAAAACACTTATGACATCATGATAATTTAGGTGGAAGCGGAATTAGAATGAATCTATACTTTGAACCATGTTTTCCAATAGGTATTGATTCCATTTCTATCCCATTTCTGACTCTGCTTATGGTAAGAAGCCTTCTTTCAAAATAACAGTAACCTAGGCGGAAGCGGAAGTGGAACCAAAACTGAATATGAGATTAGAAAATCTGAAAGAAACTGAATCAGTTTCCATTCTAGTTTTGTCTTCGAGCCCGCTTGTTATTATTGTAATCTCAATAACGGTTTTGGCTCCGAGCCCGATAGTGTTTTGAAAGAGATTGTTTAGAATGTTTCATGTTTGGTTCCACCTCCGATATATATGAAGCATAAGGTTTTAAATCATATTTTGTGATATTTATTCAAGGATCTAAATGTTGTTTTTTTTGCAGGAAAGCTAAAGGATTTTAGGAGTATCAGGAGAAGCCTCCCAAAGGAATCGACCTGTAGAAACATCAAAGGCAATAGCTAAGCCTAAGAAGATAAAGCTGGAGCATCTACCTTATACTTTGACATATAATCATAGGGGTCTTGTTGTCACTGCAAGCAAGGTGGAATCGGATTGGTCTGATATAACCGACACCAATATGGGCTCATACAATTTTGAGGAGCTGTATTCAGAAACATTCGCTAAAGATATAACAGGGAGAACTCAAAGAATAGTTGAGTCTGGTTTGGCTCATATCACCTTATTCCCTCTATCTATCCAGTGCCTGGAGTTGATTATGAAAACAACAAGTGCTTACAATGCAACCACTAGGCAGTGTATGGATGCATAAGACAATGTTATTATTGATTTAACTCCTCAAATGTTTCAACATATGTTTGGTGTCTTGGATCCAAAGAACTTGGTACAGTTAAAGGAGCAAAAGCTTTAGAGAAATATAGCAAATACAAGGGTGCCAATAAATCTTACTTGAAC